>JAJJWX010003792.1:0-32915 GCA_023529315.1 Papaver bracteatum | reverse complement strand
TGTTAGAAAAAACAATGTTTTATTAAAATAACAAATGCATGGACCATGTTTTGATCCCAAGACCTATTGCTCCCTAGATGTGTTTTCATGTGAATGAATAAAATATTAGTCCCATATAGACTAAAACACTTAGAGTTTTAGACTTAAATACCATGGGTTTAGCCTTAAGGGCATGGCCCTTTGGGTCTTTAGACCTTTGTGTATGGGGAAAGCCCTAGACTATGGCAAGGTTGCCTAAACCTTATTGCATTTCTTATTGCCTTTACCCTTCGCGCGGTGCTTCGTACAGAAGCACGCACGTCGCCGTCCGGTCGGTCGGGCTCGGGAGTGGGAGTGGGAGTGGGTGTGGGTGTGGGTGTGGGTGTGGGTGTGGGTTTATCCGACCCTTTCTTTTTACTGAAATTTACCACACGCTTCCCCCACACATGTAAAGAATTTTATTCTTTGCCTTCTCGGTTTTGGATATCCGACAGCCTCGAGAAGCATCTTCATTCACGCGTGTCACACGGTGCATTTGACACCTGTGCCTCGAAGAGAATCTCGAATTTTTGAATGCGTGTTCACTGTGCTTTTAACCTCTGATTTTACCTTAACTTTTGTAACGTTCGAGACGCGTGAATCACGGACAGTTTGTCGCATCGGATTCTTTTCAACGTTCGAGTTGTTTTTCTACCTATAAATACGAGAGAAGAATTTCATTTCAAACCATACCTTCAGAACTCTTCTCTTCTGAAATTCTTCTTCTTAACTTATGCTTTCAGAAACAACAATTTTTTTTAAGTTTACAGAAACATAAAATCAAGTTCTTATCTGAAACAAGTTGTAGTTTACAAAAACATAATTTTGTATAACTACTTCTTTGTTTACAGAATATTAGTTCACAAAAACTTTGTTTACAGAAAATAGTTTACAGAAACATAAACTAGTTTTTACATTTCTCTGAAACTGGTTGTAGTTTCGATTTGTGTTTATTGTTTTCATTTATGATGCCAAGTTCTAAGGGTTCTCTCTGTGTATGCTACACATAGAGGAGAACTAATAGTAGTTGTATCCTGGAGGTGATTTGCTAATTTCTATAGCATCTCAGAGGAGTAGCAGGCAATATTACCTTTAGCTCAACAGTATTTTTATACGTGCCTCTACTAAGTTTTTTGATACTATCATCGATTTGCATCTCCTAAGGTACAACAATAACACATCGGTGCGAGCTAAGTATTTTTCTCGGTTGCATACGTATATTATCGGTTATTTCCAACAATCTAAAGGTAATATTGGTTGCTATATAAATTTCTCTGTAAGAACATGGGAAAAAATACTGTAGAAAGACCACCAAAGTTCAGTGGTAAGGACTTTAAGAGATGGCAGTCTAAAATGTTATTCTTCCTAAACGACTTAAGGTTAGATGGACTTGCTTTAAATAGACCTTCGAGAAGACTTCATCACCGTGGTAATGAAGATAAATTGGAAAAATGGAATAGGAAGAATTACATGTGTAAGAATCATATTCTTAATTGTCTGGATGACTCCTTGTATGAATTCTATAATGCAAAAGAAAATTTTAATGCTTTTGATTAATGGGAAGCTCTTGAAGAAAAATATCATGCTGAAGCTGCTGGAAGTAAGAAGTTCTTGATGGCTAAATTCTTGGAATACAATATGACTGACCTAAAAGTTCTGTGGTAGAACAGTTCGTCGAACTTCAAATCCTCATCAACGAGATTCTTGCTGAAGGCCAGCACTTTGATGAAGCTTTACAAGTTTCTGCTGTGATTGAAAAGCTTCCACCTTCATGGAGCGAATACAAGAGGAGGCTACGACACAAGACTCGTGAAATCACCATGGTGGAGCTTGGAAAAAAGATCCAGGTTGAGGAGCCTATGTGCAACAAGGAAAAGAGCATGATGCTAAGCAAAAACATGTCCAACAAAGCTCACATCTTGGAAGATAAAGCTGCTTAAAAAGAAAAGTCCTGAGAATCCAACAAAATGGGTAATAGACGCAAAGCGTCGAAAACCCGTAGGTAACAATTTTAATCCTAGGGGTGGTGTCACTAAGCACACCATCAAAGGCGATCGTTTTAATTGTGGTAAACCTGGACATATGGCTAAAGACCGTAAGGCCCCTAAAAAGATCAAATATGATCCAAAACAAAAAATAAGGCAAACATAGTAGATGATTCCTGGATATTTCACTGGCATGGTGTCTGAAGTCGACCTTGTCTCTAGTATGACTAATGTGAGAGACTGGTGGCTTGATTCTGGAGCCACCAAGCATGTCTGTAAGTTCAGAAATGCTTTCTCCTCCTATGCCATAGTAGGAGACGATGAGAAACTGTATATGGGAAACTCTTCCACCGCTAAAGTGGTGGGGAAAGGCAAGGTCGAACTGAAGCTAACTTCAGGAAAAACTCTCGCATTGAATGACGTATTTTACGTCCCATACATATGCAAAAATCTTATCTCAGAAACCATCTTACTAGGAAAAGGTTTTAAAATTGTTGCTGAGTCCAATATCATTTGTAATTTCTAAGCATGGTGAATTAAATAGGAAAAGGTTATGTCACCAATAACATGATTAAGCTTAGTGTATCTGATTTGCAATTGAATGTTAATGCATCTTCTTCTGCTTATGTTTGTGACTCTTCACATGTTTGGCATGATAGACTTGGGCATGTTAATTTCAAATCTCTAGAAAGACTTGCTAATTTAGGTTGCATACCTAAAATAAAATTTGATAAAAATCAAAGATGTGAAATCTGTGTTGAATCTAAATATGCAAAAAAACCGTTTAATAAAAGATTTGAACGTAAAATAGTTCCTTTGGAACTAATACACTCGGATTTAGGAGACTTGAAATCAACACCAACAAGAGGTGGTAAAAAATGGTACATCACTTTTATAGATGATTACTCACGCTATTGTCAGGTTCATCTTCTTAGAAGTAAAGATGAAGCCTTAGAGGCATTCAAATTTTATAAAATAGAAGTAGAAAACCAAAAAGGAGTTAAAATTAAAACTCTTAGGTCAGACCGTGGCGGTGAGTATGTGATACCCATAGGTGAGTTTTGTAAAATTAATGGAATCATTCATGAAACCACTGCACCATATTCACCTGAATCGAATGGTGTATCTGAAAGAAAAAATAGAACACTCATAGATATGGTAAATGCAATGTTGACAAGTTCAGGGTTATCTTCGAACTTGTGGGGGGAAGCTATCCTCTCTGCATGCTATATCTTAAACCGAGTTCCATTTAAAAAATAAGATAAGACTCCTTATGAATTGTGGAATGGTAAACAACCATCCTATGCATACCTTAAAGTGTGGGGGTGTTTGGCCAAGGTGGTCATTCCTCATCCCAAGAAAACTAAATTAGGTCCTAAAACAATTGACTGTGTTTTCTTAGGATATCCTGAGCATACAAATGCACACAGGTTTATGGTCATCACTACGACCATAATAACATTGGTCAGAACACCATATTGGAATCTAGAGATGCTGTGTTTTATGAACACATATTTCCTTTAAGGTCTGGACCTCGGAAAAGGGTCCATGATGACCTCTCAGATGTTCCATTGACTAGTCAAACCCCAATTTTAGAGTATGAGACTGAACCAAGAAGAAGTAAGAGGGTTAGAACTGAAACAAGTTTTGGCCCAGATTTTTTGACTCTTACGGTAGAGTCTGAACCCCAAACCTACAAGGAAGCTATGACTTCTCCAGAAGATCCTTTCTGGGAAGAAGCTTCATTATATGAATGGGAGTCCATTCAGCAAAATGAAACTTGGGAGCTTGTAGACTTGCCTCCTGGAAGTAAATCCATAGGTTGCAAATGGGTGTTCAAAAGGAAACTTAGAACAGATGGAACTATAGATAAATATAACGCTAGGTTGGTAGCTAAAGGCTATAAACAACATGAAGGATTAGATTTCTTTGATACTTATTCACCAGTCTCTAGAATCACCTCGATTAGGATGTTGATTGCTATTGATTCTATTTATGATTTGCATATACATCAGATGGATGTTAAAACTGCATTTTTATATGGTGAATTGAATGAAGAAATTTATATGGACCAACCTGAAGGCTTTATTGTAAAAGGTTGTGAAAACAAAGTATGCAAATTGAACAAATCTCTGTACGGTTTAAAACAAGCACCTAAACAGTGGCATGAAAAATTTGATCATGTTATGATAACTAATGGCTTCAAGGTTAATGAATCTGATAAATGTGTTTACATTAAATCATGGATGATTCTCATGTTATTGTATGCCTATATGTAGATGATATGCTCATATTAGGCAGTAACCTTGATATTATTAATACCATTAAAAGCATGCTTAGAGATAATTTTGACATGAAAGACTTAGGCCCTACGATGTAATCTTAGGGATGAAAATCGAGAAAGACTTCTGATGGATATAGTCTTAGTCAATCTCATTATGCTGAAACCGTACTAAAGAGATTTAATTATGAAAGTGCTAAACCTGCCTCTACTCCATTTGATCCCACTTGTAAGTTGAAACATAACAAGGGTAAGGGAATTGATCAACTTGAGTATTCTCGCATTATTGGTAGTCTTATGTATCTGATGAACTGTACAAGACCTGATATTTCTTACTCCGTGAGTAGATTAAGCAGGTATACTTGCAACCCGGGGCGGGATCACTGGAATACTCTCTTCAGAGTTTTACGTTACCTGAGAGGGACCTCAAACTATTGCTTAAGTTTTGGGAAGTATCCTGCTTTGGAAGGGTATTGTGATTCCAATCGGATATCGACTCGAAGAGTGCAAGTCTACTAGTGGGTACATCTTCTTGCTTGGAGGTGCGTCTGTCTCATGGAAGTCTACCAAACAGACATGTATAGCTAAATCCACTATGGAGTCTGAATTTATATCCTTGGAAAAAGCTGGAGAGGAAGATGAATGGATGCGATGTTTCCTGGAAGGAATTCCACTCTGGCCAAATCCGGTGTCTTCAATCGCAATCCACTGTGACAGTAAAGCTGCTCTTGGTTGCGAAAATAATAATGTATACAACGGGAAGTCTATACATATACGAAGAAGACACAAGACGGTGAAACAACTACTCTCTACTGGTATTATCTCGATAGACTTTGTAAAGTCCAAAGATAATCTTGCAGATCCTTTGACGAAAGGCTTAACCACAGAGGAAGTTAAATTTACATCGAGGGGGATGGCACTTAAGCTCATAGAATAAATCACCATGAAGGATACTCAACCTTGTGATTGGATTTCCAAGATCAAGGTTCAATGAGACAACTAATTTGTGGTGATATTGGGAAAGCACTATATTTATCCCTCCCTATGATGTAACCGTGCGATAGTGCTGCCTGCAGAATTTTAGGATGATCTTTTGCGATCTTAATGGGTACCATGGCTTTGATTAAAGCGGGGTGTGGCAGGACACTCTTTATGGACTCACCTTTGTGGATGTTGGAAGTGGGGCCGCTTCCTATGAGAATTTGAGATGATTCTCTAGAGACATTCATTAAGTCCTGGATTTTAGCCCACGGCCAAAATGGGCACAACCGCAAGAGCTTGGCAGCTGTTTCCTTCGGTTGAGGCATCAAGTGTGGCCGTTATTTATGAATTGCATTCATTGTTGGCGGTTCAAGACATTGCGTTCACCGTATCAACAAGCAGTTCAGGTAACCTTTCACTAAGTTAAGGTTCAATCTTTGGGACACCTTAGCCTATATTGTTGCCTTATGTTTTCTCGTGTTTTATTGACATGTTTTATTATTCATGTGGGGGATTGTTAGAAAAAACAATGTTTTATTAAAATAAAAAATGCATGGACCATGTTTTGATCCCAAGACCTATTGCTCCCTAGATGTTTTTTCATGTGAATGAATAAAACATTAGTCCCATATAGACTAAAAAACTTAGAGTTTTAGACTTAAATACCATGGGTTTAGCCTTAAGGGCATGGCCCTTTGGGTCTTTAGACCTTTGTGTATGGGGAAAGCCCTAGACTATGGCAAGGTTGCCTAAACCTTATTGCATTTCTTATTGCCTTTACCCTTCGCGCGGTGCTTCGCACAAAAGCACGCACGCACGCCGCCGTCCGTCCGGTCGGTCGGTCGGGTCGGGTCGGGCGAGGTCGTGGGTGTGGGTGTGGGTTTATCCGACCCTTTCTTTTTACTGAAATTTACCACACACTTCTCCCACACATGTAAAGAATTTTATTCTTTGCCTTTCCGATTTTGGATATCCGACAGCCTCGAGAAGCATCTTCATTCACGCGTGTCACACGGTGCATTTGACACCTGTGCCTCGAAGAGAATCTCGAATTTTTGAATGCGTGTTCACTGTGCTTTTAACCTCTGCTTTTACCATAACTTTTGTAACGTTCGAGACGCGTGAATCACGGACAGTTTGTCGCATCGGGTTCTTTTCAACGTTCGAGTTGTTTTTCTACCTATAAATACGAGAGAAGAATTTCATTTCAAACCATACCTTCAGAACTCTTCTCTTTTGAAATTCTTCTTCTTAACTTATGCTTTCAGAAACAACAATTTTTTTAAGTTTACAGAAACATAAAATCAAGTTCTTATCTGAAACAAGTTGTAGTTTACAGAAACATAATTTTGTATAACTACTTCTTTGTTTACAGAATATTAGTTCACAGAAACTTTGTTTACAGAAAATAGTTTACGAAACATCATAGTTTACGAAAACATAAACTAGTTTTTACATTTCTCTGGCTGGTTGTAGTTTCGATTTGTGTTTATTGTTTTCATTTCTCACCCAAGTTCTAAGGGTTCTCTCTGTGTATGCTACACATAGAGGAGAACTAACAGTAGTTGTATCCTGGAGGTGATTTGCTAATTGATATAGCATCTCAGAGGAGTAGCAGGCAATATTACCTTTATCTCAGCGTATTTTATACGTGCCTCTACTAAGTTTTTTGATACTATCATCAGTGCATCTACGGTACAACAATAACACATCAGTGCGAGATAAGTATTTTTTCTCAGGTGCATACGTATATTATCATTTATTTCCAACAATCTAAAGGTAATATTGGTTGATATATAATTGTCTCTGTAAGAACATGGGAAAAAATATTGTAGAAAGACCACCAAAGTTCAGTGGTAAGGACTTTAAGAGATGGCAGTCTAAAATGTTATTCTTCCTAAACGACTTAAGGTTAGATGGACTTGCTTTAAATAGACCTTCGAGAAGACTTCATCACCGTGGTAATGAAGATAAATTGGAAAAATGGAATAGGAAGAATTACATGTGTAAGAATCATATTCTTAATTGTCTGGATGACTCCTTGTATGACTTCTATAATGCAAAAGAAAATTTTAATGCTTTTGATTTATGGGAAGCTCTTGAAGAAAAATATCATGCTGAAGCTGCTGGAAGTAAGAAGTTCTTGATGGCTAAATTCTTGGAATACAATATGACTGACGAAAAGTCTGTGGTAGAACAGTTCGTCGAACTTCAAATCCTCATCAACGAGATTCTTTCTGAAGGCCAGCACTTTGATGAAGCTTTACAAGTTTCTGCTGTGATTGAAAAGCTTCCACCTTCATGGAGCGAATACAAGAGGAGGCTGCGACACAAGACTCGTGAAATCACCATGGTGGAGCTTGGAAAAAAGATCCAGGTTGAGGAGACTATGTGCAACAAGGAAAAGAGCATGATGCTAAGCAAAAACATGTCCAACAAAGCTCACATCTTGGAAGATAAAGATGCTTCAAAGAAAAGTCCTGGAGAATCCAGCAAAATGGGTATTAGACGTAACAGGCGTCGAAAACCCAGAGGTAACAATTTTAAGCCTAGGGGTGGTGTCACTAAGCACACCATCAAAGGAGACTGTTTTAATTGTGGTAAACCTGGACATATGGCTAAAGACTGTAAGGCCCCTAAAAAGATCAAATATGATCCAAAACAGAAAAATAAGGCAAACATAGTAGATGATTCTGGATATTTCACTGGCATGGTGTCTGAAGTCGACCTTGTCTCTAGTATGACTAATGTGAGAGACTTGTGGCTTGATTCTGGAGACACCAAGCATGTCTGTAAATTCAGAAATGCTTTCTCCTCCTATGCCATAGTAGGAGACGATGAGAAACTTTATATGGGAAACTCTTCCACCGCTAAAGTGGTGGGGAAAGGCAAGGTCGAACTAAAGCTAACTTCAGGAAAAACTCTCGCATTGAATGACGTATTTTACGTCCCAGACATATGCAAAAATCTTATCTCGAAACCATCTTACTAGGAAAAGGTTTTAAAATTGTTGCTGAGTCCAATACTGTTGTAATTTCTAAGCATGGTGAATTCATAGGAAAAGGTTATGTTACCGATAACATGATTAAGCTTAGTGTATCTGATTTGAAATTGAATGTTAATGCATCTTCTTCGGCTTATGTTTGTGACTCTTCACATGTTTGGCATGATAGACTTGGGCATGTTAATTTCAAATCTCTAGAAAGACTTGCTAATTTAGGTTGCATACCTAAAATAAAATTTGATAAAAATCAAAGATGTGAAATCTGTGTTGAATCTAAATATGCAAGAAAACCGTTTAATAAAAGAGTTGAACGTAAAACAGTTCCTTTGGAACTAATACACTCGGATTTAGGAGACTTGAAATCAACACCAACAAGAGGTGGTAAAAAATGGTACATCACTTTTATAGATGATTACTCACGCTATTGTCAGGTTCATCTTCTTAGAAGTAAATATGAAGCCTTAGAGGCCTTCAAATTTTATAAAATAGAAGTAGAAAACCAAAAAGGAGTTAAAATTAAAACTCTTAGGTCATACCGTGGCGGTGAGTATGTGATACCCATAGGTGAGTTTTGTAAAATTAATGGAATCATTCATGAAACCACTGCACCATATTCACCTGAATCGAATGGTGTAGATGAAAGAAAAAATAGAACACTCATAGATATGGTAAATGCAATGTTGACAAGTTCGGGTTATCTTCGAACTTGTGGGGGAAGCTATCCTCTCTCGCATGCTATATCTTAAACCGAGTTCCATTAAAAAATCAGATAAGACTCCTTATGAATTGTGGAATGGTAAACAACATTCCTATGCATACCTTAAAGTGTGGGGGTGTTTGGCCAAGGTGGCCATTCCTCATCCCAAGAAAACTAAATTAGGTCCTAAAACAATTGACTGTGTTTTCTTAGGATATCCTGAGCATACAAATGCACACAGGTTTATGGTCATCAGCTCTGACCATAATAACATTGGTCAGAACACCATATTGGAATCTAGAGATGCTGTGTTTTATGAACACATATTTCCTTTAAGGTCTGGACCTCGGAAAAGGGTCCATGATGACCTCTCGGATGTTCCATTGACTAGTCAAACCCCAACTTTAGAGTATGAGACTGAACCAAGAAGAAGTAAGAGGGTTAGAACTGAAACAAGTTTTGGCCCAGATTTTTTGACTCTTACGGTAGAGTCTGAACCCCAAACCTACAAGGAAGCTATGACTTCTCCAGAAGATCCTTTTTGGGAATAATCTTCATTAAATGAATGGGAGTCCATTCAGCAAAATGAAACTTGGGAGCTTGTAGACTTGCCTCCTGGAAGTAAATCCATAGGTTGCAAATGGGTGTTCAAAAGGAAATTTAGAATAGATGGAGCTATAGATAAATATAAAGATAGGTTGGTAGCTAAAGGCTATAAACAACATGAAGGATTAGATTTCTTTGATACTTATTCACCAGTCTCTAGAATCACCTCGATTAGGATGTTGATTGCTATTGATTCTATTTATGATTTGCATATACATCAGATGGATGTTAAAACTGCATTTTTATATGGTGAATTGAATGAAGAAATTTATATGGACCAACCTGAAGGATTTATTGTAAAAGGTTGTGAAAACAAAGTATGCAAATTGAACAAATCTTTGTACGGTTTAAAACAAGCACCTAAACAGTGGCATGAAAAATTTGATCATGTTATGATAACTAATGGCTTCAAGGTTAATGAATCTGATAAATGTGTTTACATTAAATCTGTGGATGATTCTCATGTTATTGTATGCCTATATGTAGATGATATGCTCATATTAGGCAGTCACCTTGATATTATTAATACCATTAAAAGCATGCTTAGAGATAATTTTGACATGAAAGACTTAGGCCCTACTGATGTAATCTCAGGGATGAAACCGTACTAAAGAGATTTAATTATGAAAGTGCTAAACCTGCCTCTACTCCATTTGATCCCACTTGTAAGTTGAAACATAACAAGGGTAAGGGAATTGATCAACTTGAGTATTCTCGCATTATTGGTAGTCTTATGTATATGATGAACTGTACAAGACCTGATATTGCTTACTCTGTGAGTAGATTAAGCAGGTATACTTGCAACCCGGGCAGATCACCGGAATACTCTCTTCGAGTTTTACGTTACCCGAGAGGGACCTCAAACTATTGCTTAAGTTTTGGGAAGTATCCTGCTGTCTTTGGAAGGGTATTGTGATGCCAATGGATATCGACTCGAAGAGTGCAAGTCTACTAGTGGGTACATCTTCTTGCTTGGAGGTGCGTCTGTCTCATGGAAGTATACCAAATGTGACATGTATAGCTAAATCCACTATGGAGTCTGAATTTATAGCCTTGGAAAAAGATGGAGAGGAAGCCGAATGGATGCGATGTTTCCCGGAAGGAATTCCACTCGCCCAAGTCATTTTTCTTCAATCGCAATCCACTGTGACAGTAAAGCTGCTCTTGGTTGCGCAAAGAACAATGTATACAACGGGAAGTATATACATATACGAAGAAGACACAAGACGGTGAAACAACTACTCTCTACTGGTATTATCTCGATAGACTTTGTAAAGTCCAAAGATAATCTTGCAGATCCTTTGACGAAAGGCTTAACCAGAGAGGAAGTTAAATTTACATCGAGGGGGATGGGACTTAAGTTCATAGAATAAATCACCATGAAGGATACTCAACCTTGTGATTGGATTTCCAAGATCAAGGTTCAATGAGACAACTAATTTGTGGTGATATTGGGAAAGCACTATATTTGTCCCTTCCTATGATGTAACCGTGCGATAGTGCTTCCTGCAGAATTTTAGGATGATCTTTTGCGATCTTAATGGGTACCATGGCTTTGATTAAAGAGGGGTGTGGCAGGACACTCTTTATGGACTCACCTTTGTGGATGTTGGAAGTGGGGCCGCTTCCTATGAGAATTTGAGCTGATTCTCTAGAGACATTCATTAAGTCCGGGATTTTATCCCACGGCCAAAATGGGCACAACCGCAAGAGCTTGGAAGATGTTTTCTTCGGTTGAGGCATCAAGTGTGGACGTTATTTCTGAATTGCATTCATTGTTGGCGGTTCAAGACATTGAGTTCACCGTATCAACAAGCAGTTCATGTAACCTTTCACTAAGTTAAGGTTCAATCTTTGGGACACCTTAGCCTATATTGTTGCCTTATGTTTTCTCGTGTTTTATTGACATGTTTTATTATTCATGTGGGGGATTGTTAGAAAAAACAATGTTTTATTAAAATAAAAAATGCATGGACCATGTTTTGATCCCAAGACCTATTGCTCCCTAGATGTTTTTTCATGTGAATGAATAAAACATTAGTCCCATATAGACTAAAACACTTAGAGTTTTAGACTTAAATACCATGGGTTTAGCCTTAAAGGCATGGCCCTTTGGGTCTTTAGACCTTTGTGTATGGGGAAAGCCCTAGACTATGGCAAGGTTGCCTAAACCTTATTGCATTTCTTATTGCCTTTACCCTTCGCGCGGTGCTTCGCACAGAAGCACGCACGTCGCCGTCCGTCCGGTCGGTCGGTCGGGTTGGGTCGGGCGTGGGCGTGGGCGTGGGAGTGGGAGTGGGTGTGGGTGTGGGTGTGGGTTTATCCGACCCTTTCTTTTTACTGAAATTTACCACACGCTTCCCCCACACATGTAAAGAATTTTATTCTTTGCCTTCTCGGTTTTGGATATCCGACAGCCTCGAGAAGCATCTTCATTCACGCGTGTCACACGGTGCATTTGACACCCGTGCCTCGAAGAGAATCTCGAATTTTTGAATGCGTGTTCACTGTGCTTTTAACCTCTGATTTTACCTTAACTTTTGTAACGTTCGAGACGCGTGAATCACGGACAGTTTGTCGCATCGGATTCTTTTCAACGTTCGAGTTGTTTTTCTACTTATAAATACGAGAGAAGAATTTCAAACCATACCTTCAGAACTCTTCTCTTTTGAAATTCTTCTTCTTAACTTATGCTTTCAGAAACAACAATTTTTTTTAAGTTTACAGAAACATAAAATCAAGTTCTTATCTGAAACAAGTTGTAGTTTACAAAAACATAATTTTGTATAACTACTTCTTTGTTTACAGAATATTAGTTCACGAAAACTTTGTTTACGTAAAAATAGTTTACAGAAACATCATAGTTTACGAAACATAAACTAGTTTTTACATTTCTCTCCAAGTTAAGAATCTGGTTGTAGTTTCGATTTGTGTTTATTGTTTTCATTTCTCGCTTATTTTTTCCAAGTTCTAAGGGTTCTCTCGCGTTTAGTGTATGCTACACATAGAGGAGAACTAACGATAGTTGTATCCTGGAGGTGATTTGCTAATTGCTATAGCATCTCGGAGGAGTAGCGGAGTAATATTACCTTTAGCTCAATAAAAAAATTGATGCATAATGTATTTTATACGTGCCTCTACTAAGTTTTTTGATACTATCATCAGTGCATCTCCGGTACAACAATAAAACATCAGTGCGAGCTAAGTATTTTTTCTCAGTTGCATACGTATATTATCAGTTATTTCCAACAGAAAATGTCCTAGTAATGACGAGAATCGCTTATATATGACGCATATAAAAAATAAACAGCAACAATTCGTTGGCTCAGTGGGGATTAGTCGCGTTTATGGAGTTAGAAGACGTCCCAACTTCGAATCGCTCTATGAACACTTTTTTGGAAAAACAAGGTGAATTGTCAGTTAGGCCTTTGAAAACGCTACTAAATAGGCCTAGTAGTAACTTGGAACAAATTGGGCTTGTGATGAGTGAGCCGAATAGAGACGCACGATTCTAATTCGGAACGCCAGAAACGTGAATAGTCCTGGATGATCAAGAAAACGCACGTATTGGGTTCGAAGTTTCATTTGAACGGCCGAACAAATCGGGAACGTGGGATACGTAAAAGTTCGCGAATTATTCTCGTATAATTCGGCGAATTGCTAACTAGGCACTGGCCTATGTTCCAACTACCAAGAGCTTATAGAGTTGAGATCCAGTGCAAGATAAACCGCATACGTAGCTCTAAGAACGAAGCCCAGAAGAAGCCATAACTTGGGACCAACGCAAGTCACAAATATCTCCTGCGTTCTTCTTTTTTTCCTCCTTTTTCTGGACTTGCTCCTTCGTGCCTTCTATTTCCTCGAACCACAACTTTACAAGATCATGCTGAGTAACCAATAATAGAAATAATCACAGATCAAGCCATCAATACTGCGAGTGACAAACTCATTTATTAGTCAATAATTGCAACATAAACTCAAATTTCACTTTACCTCCTTAGGACGTAGCAGTTTAGAAAATTCCGTTCCCATATATGAGGTTAACCGATCTCCTATGCTCCCCAATGTCTCAAAATAAGTGGAGGAATGTTCACACAGCAAATCCAAAAGCTTTTTTGCCGAAGAGATTTTACACTTGAGCTTCTATAAAAAAAGAGAAAATAACATAAAGATTAGTATCAGCTGAAAAATGATAATAAACGATGATGGAGCATTACATGCTTTCTTAGTAATACCTCAAACTCCGCCATCTTTTTAACAACGTAATCAGCTCGAAATTCATTCTGATTGTGGTTAATTAATCTCCTCCAGAAACTTGATCCTTATTATATTTTGTTTACATATCTCACTCGCAACACCTTTGTCCAAGATGTGCACAAGCACATCATCCCAATATTTTATAAACTCCATGGCAAAGAAAAGAAGTTCCTCATGATTATCTTCCTTTAGCTGTTGATGGATCCATATTTTGTGGTCATTTGCCTATAGCACTTGGATATCAATTTGCCTAATTACACTCCCACTAAGGATGGATCAACAATTCATTCATATATAATATGAGATTCAACAATTTAAGAATTAGAAGTGATTTGAGATACTTTACTAGGGTTTGACAAACCCTAGATTTTTCCCCTTTTGAAGAAAAAGAAATCTTCTCCACCACAATCAACCAAAGAAACAAGAACCCTTTCTTCTCCTCTTCAAAAACCTCACCAAAAATGGTGGATTAATTCTCTTATCTCTCTCACTCTCTTTCTCTTCTTCTTCTCTTTCTCTTTCTTTTTATTTCACAAAACAAAGAGAGTATGAAAATGATATATGGGCATGTTCCTGAAGTGCTCCATCAGATAACATTGTAGAAAAGCCACGAAGCATCTGGTTTCAAGGAATCATATAAACAACGCCTAAGTGATCTTTCATTGAAGTAACATGCAGCGTTAAGAAAAAGAAATCTGAATTAAAAGAAGAGTATATATATATGGATCCCCGTTAGCCATACCTCGCCCTTTTTCTTCAATGCACAGTGATAGAAATACTCAGTAGCGTAGGTTTCAACAAGAAGCTTATCTTTTCCCTCTGTAAGTTTGGTACGAATAGGCTAAATGTGAAAACAAAAAAACAGAAAATCTTAGCATGATTTAGGCAGGTGGAAAAAAAAAAAAAAGGTTGGTATTGAAGTTTGTTACCTTTAAGTAAGAGTTTAAGTTCATCGTATACTTGTCTTGAACTTTCATATTCACTATTTAGTGTCTTTTGAATCACATGAGAAATATAGGGTTTATATTTTTCTTCCTCATCTTCAAAACGTATCCACTCCATTATAGCCTTCCTATCAGAACTGAAAAGATGAACAAGACCAAGATTAGAATAGACGTATGAAAATCTCTAATATTAATGACAAGGAGAAAGGTCGCGCGTGTTACCTGTCAAGGCCATTACGATCCGTTTCGCTTATTTCCTCGGTGTTGCCACTGTTTCTTCCATGGCTTTTTGGGGTACAAGGTTCCGTCATCGTTTTTCTTTTCCCTGTTGTGATAATCAACCAACATAAATTGATATTATATTACTACGTCTACTAACAAACGAACTAAAGAGAAAAACACCTACAGAATTCATAAATGCAGAGATGAAACCCTAGTTTACCTACAAGGATGGAGAATTCAAGGAAAAAGATTCTTTAGAATCGCTAAAAGAGAATTGGGAGTTTAATTTTAGAAGAAGGCACTCGGAGAGGAAGTAGGAAGCTGAAAACTTAAGGCTGTGAGTTTTTCTGATTTCCGATTTTATATTGGGAAGTAACAGGATATCCACCCTACGATTTTTCTGTGAGAACTTGTCATGACCTTTTATTCATCTCCCCTACTTTAAAAGCCTAAGTCATATGAGCTCCCACGTCGCACGGTGAGTGTAACACCCCCTCAAATTAAATTAGATAAAATCTTTCAATTAGAGCAATTTTGGAGAGGACAAGTGGCGGGACTCTATTGGTCGAAGCATTAAAATTTGGATTACACTCTGTTTACACACCGTATTTAACTGCCCGTTAGTAACACCGTTAGCAAAAATGTGGGTGTACAACACTTATGTGAGTATTTACAACTAACTAATAAATTACACTTGGTTTACACCAAATACTTAACTGGACGTTAGGTAGGACAATACTTTCGTGAAAACTAACTATTTCATCTATGTTTTCTTACGGAAAAAAGAGAGAGATTGATTTCGCACAAATACTGAAATGATTTTCTTTGGTCTTACAACCCTAATCGTCTTCCGCACCTCTTGCTCTCTGTGTTCTCTTTCAACTCCTCCTTTTATGTTTCCATCTTCAACACCATAAACCGAAATCCAACAGATACTTATCGGTGATGACCATGGCTAACTACTCCTCCTTTAGGGTATTTTTTTATGAACTTTCTACTCCTCCTTTAGGATATTTCTTATGAACCTTTTTCGGTGATGACCATGGCTAAATACCAAGATTCAAATCGATTGATTGGTGATGGTGCTGAGATATGGTATTTCTTCTTTTTTATTATCGTTTTTTTTTCCTCAAGTTGCAAAGGGATTTTAGACATGTATGTTAGGGTTTGATATTTTAGTGTTTTTAATCTGTTCATATCAGTTAGGATTTTTGAAATTTCGATTATGAAATAAAAATTCCGATTATTTTTAATTATTCAGCAGTTTGATTTTGATTATGGAGAATTGAATGGAAACTCTAATTTTATATTCTTTATCATAAAACTATCATCACCAGGTCACTGAAGCGAGAATTCCTGATGATTTCACGGGTTTTCCTTTTCGAGGTAAGTTTTAAAAAAAACCCTAATTACAATTACAATTTGAATTTGCAAAGTATTCTCGGCAATTGTTATTTCATAATTGAAATTTCAAAAACGAAAAAGGGGACTGGACAGGACACCAACTCTAGGTAACATAGAAGAAAACCACATAAGTTATTTACATTGCAGAGAACTAACATCATAATTTCCAATGTGTATTAACTTAATTCGATTGGTTATGCAGGGAGGATCAGAATTGAAGCAAGATAATATGGATGAATGACTAAAGCAGAGCCCTTTATTTTGTCAGCTTCTATGATTTTGTACCAGTTCTTTGTGAATTTCCCTCTTCAAATGTGGGGATTCATTCATTTTTTTGTTTGTATTTTTTTTTTTAATGATTAGAGTCTGGGAAGCTGATTACAAGAGGTCCATCTGATGGTATGGGACAAAGTTGTGTCTCTTATGGAAAACATGGGGATTCCTTCCAGTAGCATTTCATCTTCCAAATGAAGTTTCTTTTTGCAGGGCTACAGCTGGATGGGCACAATGTCATGTCTCAGGTAATAATTGGAATTGATTTTGCATATGGTTGTTGATATTGAAATTTGATTGTTTGTTGAGTATCAAAGATTTACAAGTTGGTAATAATTTCAGTTTTAAAGCATGTGTAGTGAATGCAGAAGTATATGGATGGAAAGATTGGGTTCCTTGATAAGAAGACTTCGTTAGTGTTGAACAAGGTAAAGACTACCAAATATGCCCATTTGCATCTCAATTCATTGTGTAGCCTGCCAACGGGTGCTAGCTTCTCAATGACTTGACAAAATTCCCATTTGTTGTGGGACATTTAAACATGGTGTCAAGACAGGATTTTATGAGACAATGTCTTGCTCAATAATCACATGGTGATCTTGAGTTATCGCATTGTTATTTGCATAAATGTTAAAGCATGATTGTTAAGATCCCATCTTACTATGTGGTTTCCATAGAGAATTCGCTAACGTTTTTGTTCATCTCCCCCACAGGTCTGGGACTCTTCCTTATCTCAAACAGTTAATATGATACAAATTTTAAACACTTAATTATGTCATTTTTTTCGCTATATGCTTGACTGTATACCTGAAAAAAGAATTCCATTAGTGCATATATATAAGTTCGTTGAATAACTAGATGACCGCTACCACGGTAGGACGGCCGACCGAAAAAATTGACGCAAAACTAAATTTTGTGTTCACAATTTATTTCCTCCGTAGGGTGAAAATATTATTTTTCCTGAGACGACACGAAGGTATAATTTTTCCAAAACACGACGCGAAAGTATCATTTTTCCAGACATGTTGGCCATGGTATATTTTTATTTTGCAAATAATTTGGTGGTGATTCAACACCATATGTTTTGCTTTTCATTTTAAAATTAGTTGTTTTTATACTTAGTCAATCATTTTATTTTTCTTGTAGTTCTTTTCAAAAAAATTTAAGATATGTCTAATTTTAAGCTATGCCTAATTTTCAAAGAGAAAAAATACAAAATTTGGAGAATAATAAAAAAATTGAAAAACAAAAATTTGATATCATTGTTTGTGCTCATTGCGTATCTAATTTAAAGGGCTTTCCAAATATATAAAATTTATAAAAATACGACTTATAGTTTGAAATATACGAGGTTTTAAAATATATAAAAAATGCATTTACTGTTGTGCCCTTCCTTTTTGGTTTATTTACGAAAATGTCTAATACCTTATTCCCCTTCCTCTTTGGTTTATTTACGAAAATGTCTAAAGGAAAAAATGTAAAATTTGATTTAGAGGGGCAGTGTCGTCCTTTCATCGTTGAACCAAATCCAATCTTTTTTTGTAAATTGGAAAAAATTTCACGCTTCACATTGACACAAAGTCACCATATATAAGGTCCTCCCTCGCTTCGCTCGGTTGGCCCAATTAACATTTCATCCGTTTATGCAGAACTCATGGTAGTTGATCAGGGTTCATTCAGTCGGTATTGCATTGAAGAAGCGGGGTACGGTAAAAGTGGTTGAAGTCCACTAAGTTGCAGTAATCCATATGGCTAATGAAGGTTTACTGCATCACGACGGGGGCTTATTCTGTTAACTGGCAGTCGGTCATTTCTACTGTATCTACCAATTATACCTAAGGGTAAAGTTTAGGGTAGATTTTTATTCCAAGGAAACAACTTCCCTGTGTTATGGATAATATGTTTGAGAACTTAACAGAAAAATCTATTAACATATTATGCTTGCTCAGGCGGAAGCGAGATGCCTTGGGCACAATTTTGTTGGCACATGACATGTTATTTGGTCTTATTGATGAAAGTATTGGAATTGCAGCAAAAGATATCAAAACAATAGGGATTAATCTAAAAGGTGCTAGCATTGAAGGGGAGAAGATAACTGGATAAGGAAGTGAATTTGTTGTTGAGGTACCAATCATGTCTCATGCTAAGTGTGTTCTCAAACTGACACGACATAAGCTGATTATCTTGAAATTGCGGGTACAGTTTTCCTATATACAATCTAGCGTGAGGGGACATCATAGTGCAGAAAATGATGTGATCTGATATGTTTCTGCTGCTCCATTTTCTGTTAATTATTTTATGATGCAATATTTTTGACACGTGAAGATCATTTTCAATATTCCTTTCCGAAACAGCCCAATATTAATAACAAAGATACAATAAATTGTGGAATGGCAGTGAAAATGTCTCAACTCCCGAATCCGTGAAACTTAACGTAAAGGGTTTTACCAACTACTTTTGAACTTTTGAAACTTGATTTAGTTAGTAACTTCTTCTTTTTGTCTCTGTAACCAAACTTGGTTGCAGAGACGTATGTACTCATTTTTACCAAGATTAGACTGCATTCTTCTAATGCTCTTTAGGAATTACCCATCATCCAATTCATACTTCTCTTTACATCATAATCACTCCATGATTACAATGGCAAAGCTACCACCATAATCACACGCCACGGTTTCTTATATATATGCTCATGCATGTTAACTTGCTCTTATTATGTACTATATACATATTATTGAAACTCTCAAGGTGTGTCGTGCATGCTAAGTGACGTTGCACCAGAAATGTACGAGGGTATATATAAAGCCTTAAGAAAGTCAAAAATGTATCCACGCCACATAAAATTAAAAATCTTAAGCGATGGGATGGGTGAAGCCAAGCCACACCAAATAAAAAATGCATCGCGACGGGTGAGGCAAAGCCGATCCACACCACATCACGACGGTGCGAGGTGAGAAAACCAAATTTGGTTGCAGGGTATAACAAAAAAATGACAAATTATTTTCATCCATCTAAACAAATCGCCTCGCCACACCAAATCAAAAATGCACAAGAAATCAAAAAATTTTCCTAGCAAATAAAAAATGTATCGCGACGGGACGAGGCGAAACCGCGCGACACCAAATAAAAAATGCATCGTCAAAAATGCTTCGAAATAGGGCGAGGCGAAGCCGAACTACACCTACCAAAAGTCCTAAATATGTTTTGGGACGCGGTGAGGCGAAGCCGACCCAAACCAAATAAAAAATCCTGAACTACGGGGCGAGGCGAAGCCGATCCATACAAATCCAAAATGGATCGCGACGGTGGGGTCACACAAAAAAAATGATGATGAATGGTGTTCGGGTCCGCCCGGTGCGTAGCACGGGCATAAAATCTAGTTGATGCAAAATGTTGTAATATAATAAAGCAATTCTTGCATCTCACGTATTTTGTTGTGGTAATTGAACTTTTGTCCCTACTTTTGATAATCTATACAAATATCCTTATCACATAATAATTTTGTCCCTCCTTATCTAAAAGCACATCAGGGGCCCATCAATAATTTATGGACTTCCAAATATACCCCAACCTCTATATACCTTCTTCTTATCTTCTTTATTTCTCATCCTGAGAAAAATATCGAACAGAGCTCATCGCCGTCGCTACCATCATCTTCATCTCCGTCGCCGCCATAACAAACGCAACCAACACCAGCAGCATCTCCATCGTCACCATCTATTGTTTTTATCTATTTATATTTCTCTTTCAGAGAAGAAACAAACGAGCTCACCACCGTATCCATCACCTCCATCTCTTATTCGTTTTTTTTTCTTCATATCTGATACATAAAACTCAAGACCTGATACCGATTCATATTTTAGTTCATCAGATTCATATAGAAAACTAGTAAATGAAGATGATGGATCCTGAAAGCAATGAATCAGGAAATTAAATTTTGATCGATTACTCAAAAGTCAAAAGTGGGAAGTTGTCCACCACATTCCTAGTTTGTTGGTGTTTTCGTGTTTGGACAAACTACACTTCAGAGAGAGCCAACTGAATACATTTCTTTTCTAACGAGTAATGATAATTTATCTTCTTGATTCTATCACTCTAGATCTACCCAAAAAGAAGAAGAAGAAGATGAATAAGCATCAGCAGAGTTCCATCCTACCTCCAGATGAAGAGCGTTGTTGTAGAAATGATGGAGTAACATGGAGATGCAAGAATTTTAGGATGAAGACTAGTTTTGGTGCTTACGCCGGTACTAAAAATTATTGCGAACAACATTGCAGTTCTATTTTTCAGTATAATAAGAGATGTATTATGAGGAAGAAGAAGAAGAAAAGTGGAGTTGGTTCTTCTAAGAGGGTTACTGAAACTAAGGTTTCAAATCGCTTTAAAAGGCAGTTGACGGACCAACCGTCTACTAGTAATCCTACCACCAGCTGTGAGTAACCCTAAACATACATTTGCCACTTTTGGTTTCATTTTCTTCCAAACGAGAAATTTTGTAGTTTAATCTGTTGAACCCCTGAATTAGTCCATAAGGAGTAAAAATCATCGAAATGTCTAACTAATTGGGAATTATGATAACTAATTGAGAAATTTCATGGTTTTATCCTTTGATTTAAGTAAGAATCATAACTAATTGGGATTTTTTTTTGTAGTTATAGGTGAATTTTCTATCCATATGATTTAACTATGTTATTGTTCTCTTTGGTGTATATTATCCCAGATTTTGGTGTTATCTGAATAAAATATGGTGGTTATCTGGGTTGAAGCAGGCAGTGATATTAGATCAACTATGGTTGTTGATCCATATATTTTGGATCAACAATGGTTGTTGATCCAACTGCAATGGATAAACATCCACTGTTGATCCAACTGAAATGGATAAACATCCATTGTTGATTCAACTGAGATTGGTTTTGAAGCTGGTCTTGGAGCTGTTGGTGTTTATGAAGCTAAAGGTAATGAAATATGGTGGTTATATGGGTTGAAGCAGGCAGTGGTATTGGATCAACTATGGTTGTTGATCCATATATTTTGGGTCAACTATGGTTGTTGATCCATCTATATGGGATCAACTACTGTTGTTGATCCTTTGAACTCATGTTTTATAGTTTAAATCATGTAAATTTGTTCTAATGTTGAACTTGTGGTGCAATGGTAGCATGACTGACTCCATGTCAGATGATGCGTGTTCGACTCACGCCAAGTTCACTCCATTTTACACGGATAAACTATCATTATTGATCCAATTTTACATGGATCAACTTCCATTGTTGATCCACTAAAATTGGATCAACTTCTACTGTTGATCCTTTTTTCTTGGATAAACTAGATAAACTTCTACTGTTGATGGTTTTGTTGGTGGATCTCAAAACTGCAATGATGAAGTGGTAGCATTTTTCCATCAGCATGGATAAACATCCATTGTTGATCCAACTGCAATGGATACATTTCTACTGTTGATCCAACTGCAATGGATAAACATCCATTGTTTGATCCAACTGAAATGGATCAACTAATTTTTGTTGATACAAAAAAATTTGAACTGGCGGCGGTGATGGTGGTGGCGGCGGCGGTGGTGACGGTGGTGGCGGCGGCGGCGACGAATTTGTGGTGGTGGCGGCAACATACTAGTGGTGGAGGAGGACTAGTGGTGGTGTAATGGTGGCGGTGAAGGAGTGGTGGTGGAATATTGGTGGTGGTGGCGGTTGGTAGGTGGTGGTTGTTGAACGGTGGAGGTGGTGGAATGGTAGTTGAATGTTGGTGGTGGTGGTGCTAGTGATGGTGGTGAAGTGGTAGAGGAAGAAATTTGTTGTATTTTGAAATAAAGAAAAATATTATATGAGTGAGGGTATTAAGGTAATCTAATATTAAATGGATAAGGTTATAAAAAAGGAGGGACATATTTATTGTTGCATAAGGATATATTTGTAGGGAGTTAAAAGTAGGGACATATAATTAATATACCCTATTTTGTTTTATTTAAGGGTGAGGACCTAAACTTTAAGGGTAAGGACCTAACCTTAACAGTTATGCAGGTTTTCGTAGTTTAGCATTAAAGGCTTACCTTATTTTTGTTTCATAACAATCCCTGATGGACTTCCACATCCAACCAATCCAAATGCTAGCCAAGATTTTCTAGCCATTTCCATATCCATAGAAAAGCAGAGTCCGGAATCCCAACTCTCAAGAGTACACCATAATACATTTGTTTTTCTTCTCGAGCATCATCATCTTCTACATGTTCCTATGAGTAGTAAGTACCAGAGTTGAGTGCTCCGCTTTCAACATATTTCTCTATTTGAAACACCTTCCTTTCTCAGGCAATATTGCATGCACCATATCCGGTGAAGGCCAAGTACAAATTTAGAATTACTAGTCAACCCAACAACTTTTTAAGTGATTCTAAATTTGTACTTCGCGTCACTGGATATTTGGCCGAGTTTGCATGGCAGCGAGCCGTAAGTCATCAGCACTTCCTCCTTTCCCCTAGGGTAAATCTTTGAAACAACTGATATTGCAAAAACTGTTGAGGATTAATCATAACCAGAAATATGAAAACTCCAAACTAATGTTTTGTCAGGTAACTTGACAAACCATATACCAAGAACATATCCGCTGGGATACCACGGTAACTGGCAGAAGCCAACAATTCTCAAATCACATGGTAAAGCATATTAAACGGTGTATCAGTTATCAATCGCTCTTTTTCTCTACCATTAAGGAAAATTAACTAAGTCGTAATAAAGGACTAAGATCGAAGTATTTGCACAGATAATAAATAGTAAATATACTTGGCCAACTAAAAGAAAAAAACTACAGATAGTAAAAATAATAAAAAGGTTCTTTTCTTCCTAGTTCTAACTCTGATAATTAAAGTGTTAGAATTACCTCTAAACATGTTCTAAACATGTAGATTATTCTAGAATCAAAGAATATAAGGTAAGCCTCCATAGGCATAGTTGTTAGCCTCCAAAGGCATAGTTGTTAGCCTCCATAAGCATAGTTGTTAGCCTCCAAAGGCATAGTTGTTAGCCTCCATAGGCATAGTTCTCTTCTTCTCTTTGTAAGCCTATAAATAGGCATTTGTAGTATCATTTGTAATCATCCAAAAAATATCAAAAACATTGTATTCTTGTTATCTAAACACTCAATCAATGAATCTCTCTATTTTGGTTCAATCTTGATATGGTATCAGAGCAAGGTTAAGGATCCTTGTATCTAGTATTGAACCATGGGAGATTCAGATCTGAAAAATTCTAAAACCACAAAACCTTCCTACACAATTATTTTTCAATCCGATGGGTCATCGTTCAAGGCAGAATTACTTTGGATGAATCAAATTATGATCTGTGGTCTCAAATCATTGAGATGCATATTGCTTTAGATGATATGATCTCCTTTATTCGCGATCGTCTCCGGGTTCCATCTAAAAATGATGACAAGTATGATAAATGGTACGCAGAAAATCAAAAGGTCAAGAGATGGCTATTAATGTCTATGTCACCGAAATAATGAAACGATATATTCGTTTACCTACGCTCGTGAGATCTGGGATCTTGTTTCTAAGGCTTTCTATGATGGAGCGGATGAACTACAAATTTATATCTTAAATCAAAGGGCTTTCTGCCGGGCAAAATGGTAGACCACTCCCGGTCTATTATGGGGAATTAGTAGAAATCTTCGATGAGCTAGATCACCGTGATAAGGTGATTATGGAAAATGAAAAAGATGTTGAACTATATCGAAAAATCAGTTCAACGTATGAGGGTGCATATTTTTCTTCTTTGGTTTAGACGGTGAATTTGAACAAATACGTGGGAAATTCTAAGGAAGGATCCCATACTTGAATTAGAACCTTGTTATGCTTTGGTACGACGTGAATCTGTCCGGCATACTACAATGAACAAAGGAAATCAAGTTGATACTTAACAATGGCAACCCGTCAATACAACATTAAAGATAAGTCCATACACCACTCATTGTAATAAACGTGGTCATACCAAAGACAACTTCTTTGAGATTGTCGGGTATCCATTGATTGGTGGGATAAGCGCGATCCCAAGAAAAGAACTCGTTCGGGTCTGACAGACATGTGGTTAGCAATCTAACATCCGCTATGGAAACAACCAATGGTAAGGTTTTTAATGTTTCGTAAGTTGTTCCTAATAACTCATGGATAATTGATTCGGGTTGCCTGTAGACCATATGACTTTTGATTCCAGACAAAGTTTCTCCTCTTAAAACATCCATACACAACCCGTTTGCACATCGAGATGGATCTTTGGCTCCGAATTGGAGAACAATCATTAAATCTTCTTGATACATTGAGTCTAGATTCGGTTTTAGTCGTTCCCTCTTTAAGTTATAATCTATTATCAGTTTCCCAAATTACTAAAGTCTTACATTGTGTTGTTATTTTTTGGCCTAATTCTTGTGTGTTTAAGGACATCCAACACAAGTAACGATTGGATCTCAAGAAGAGGAAAGCTCTACTATCTAGATTTGGCGTCAAAAATTTCGAGAAAAGATTATCTAATGCTTTAGTTGTGAATGGTACTCAAGGGAGAAGGAGAAATCGCAAATTTGGTTATGGCATAGACAGTTAGGGCATGCTTCTTTTGGCTACTTAAAAAGGCTATTTCCTAGTCTATTTTCAAAGGTTGATGTTTCTAGTTTTCAATGTGAAGAATGTGAACTATCTAAAAGCCATCGTACTTTGTTTCCATCAATTTTAAATAAAAGTCCTATTCCATTCATGATTATTCATTACGGATGTTTGGGGGCGTCTAAAGTTAACACTCTTGGAAGCGACGATGGTTCGTCACCTTTATTGATGATTGCACTAGGATGACATGGGTTTGCTTGATGAAATCAAAAGATGAAGTGAATAATTTATTTCAGAGGTTTCACAAATTAGTCAACACACGACAATAAAAAGATTCAAGTTCTTCAAGTGACAACGAGAGCGAATATTTAAATCTTGATTTTCAACATTATTTAAGAGAATGTGGTATTGTTCATCAAACAACTTGTCCTAATACTCCTCAACAGAATGGGGTAGCTGAAAGAAAAAACCGTCACTTGCTCGAAAGTTGTGCGTAGCTTCATTAATATCAGCTCATATGCCGTTAACTTATTGGGGTGAAGCTCTTACCTACTGCAAGATATGTGATCAACCGTGACACCTTCCAAAGACTATCATTTTTCGAGACACCATTTCAAGCTCTCACTGAGGCAACAGTTTCACCAATGAGTTCCAAACTTGCCACCACGCATATTTGGTTGTGTAGCATTTTTGCACTTACACAAGAACCAACGGAGCAAGTTATCTCCCGAGCTTTAAAATGTGTCTTAGTGGGATATCTTGCAAGTCGAGAAAGGGTATAGGTGCTACCATCCTCCAACTAAGCGAATGTACATCACATTGGATGTTAAGTTTCACGAACACGTGATGTATTACTCAAGTCCGAACTCGAGGAGTATGAAAAAGAAATTGAGACTCTTGACTATGAAGAAGACATAATCGAAGAAGATGTTGTTCTTCATATTCCAAAAGAACAGAAAGTTAGTGGGGAAGAAATTAACACAGATGGTGAAATTGAAGCTATAAATGAAGTTGAAGAAGATAATGCAGATGGATCAAAGATAATGCAGATGAAGTTGAAGAAGATAATGATACATCACCAACCCCAATCCAACCGTTCATTGAAGATGTTCTTGAACCTGCAAAGAAACAATTGCCGAATCGTCGGAATAGAGGTATCCCTAAAACTATGTATGAACCCGATATTTCATCAAAAGCTAAATATCCCATGAGTAATTATGTCTCTAATCACCATCTGTTTAATCAAATAAGTCATTTGTGAATCAATTATCTACCGTAGTTATTCCTAACAACGTGTGTGGAAGCATTATCGATCCGAAATGGAGGAAGCTATGATCGATGAGATGAAATCCTTACAAGAAAATAATACTTGGGACATGGTTGAATTTCCATAAGGAAAGAAAGTCGTGGGATGTCATTGGGTTTTACAATTAAATACAAGGCAAATGGTGAAATTGAACGCTTTAAGGCAAGATTGGTTGCTAAAGGGTATAGCGGACTTATGGTGTAGATTATAATGAGACATTCGACATGTAGCTAAAATGAATACAAGTCAAAGACTTGTTGTCTCTTGCTGCAAATTTGGGTTGGCCATTGCAACAGTTTGATGTCAAGAACGCCTTTTTACATGGAGATTTGTCCGAAGAAGTGTATATGCGACTTCCACCGGGAATGATGGAGTTAGAGTTGCATAACGGAAAAGTTTGTAGGTTAAACAAGTCATTGTATGGTCTCAAACAATCTCCGAGAGCGTGGTTTGGAAGATTTACCAAGTCTATGAGAGCATTTGGTTATCGCCTGGCAAATTCAGATCATACTTTATTCTTAAAAAGAAATCGAGGGTAAGATTACATCTTAATCATATATGTAGATGACATGATAGTTACAGGAGATGATCCAAGAAGAAAGAAAGGCTCTCCAAAATTATCTATCAAGTGAATTTAGGATGAAGGATCTTGCTTAAAAAATACTTCCTTGGAATTGAAGTATCTCGATCAACGAAGGAATATTCTTGTCACAAAGAAAATATGCCCTTGATTTGTTGGAGGAAACAGGTATGACAAAGCATGTCAACCTCCTAGATACACCAGTAGATCCAGGTTTGAAATTATGTTCGGATGGCAACCAAGTACCTGTTGATAAAGGAAGATACCAAAGGCTCGTGGGTAGACTAATGTACTTGGCACATACAAGACCTGATCTTGGATATGCATTGAGTATTGTTAGTCAATTCATGCATAATCTGGAGAACCACATATGAATGCGGTAATGCGAATCCTAAGATACACAGAAGTCCGCTCGAGGAAAAGGGATCTTGTTTAAGAAAGGTCAAGACTTCAAAAGTATGGAGGCATATCTTGATTCTCACTATGGTGGGTCATGTGATGATATGAGGTCTACTTCGGGATATTTTACCTTCGTTGGGGTAATCTTGTTACATGGAGAAGCAAAAAACAAGGAGTTGTTTCACAATCAAGTCTGAGCTTCTAATGGCGGGTATGGCGGCTGGAGTATCTGCGAAATTATGTGGTTAAACGTCTCGCTAATCGAATTGGGGTATCCTCTAGGAAACCAATTCGTTTATCTTTACGCGATAACAAAGCGTGTGATATTGCACACAATCCAGTTCATCATGATCACACAAAACATGTGGATATAGATAGGTTCTTCATTAAAGAGAAGTTGGATAATGGGATCGTGGAGTTACCTAGAATTAGATCGGAAGAACAGTGGTGATATTCTAACTAAAGCGGTTCCAAGTAAAATATTTACGAAGTTTGTTGGCAAGCTAGGCATGAGCGACATATATGCACCACTTGAGGGGAGTGTTAGAATTACCTCTAAACATGTAGATTATTCTAGAAACAAAGAATATAAGGTAAGCCTCCATAGGCATAGTTGTTAGCCTCCAAAGGCATAGTTGTTAGCCTCCATAAGCATAGTTGTTAGCCTCCAAAGGCATAGTTGTTAGCCTCCATAGGCATAGTTCTCTTCTTCTCTTTGTAAGCCTATAAATAGGCATTTGTAGTATCATTTGTAATCATCCAAAAAATATCAAAAACATTGTAATCTTGTTATCTAAACACTCAATCAATGAATCTCTCTATTTTGGTTCAATCTTGATATAAAGTGTGTATTTCTAAGCTGCGCTGACCAGTGAAAATTACCAGTCTTTCGTGCATACCAAGGCAAGCAGGTCATTAGTCAAACATAAGTTGCAAAGTCCACAATGAGTCAACGTGTGAAAATATGCTGACTAGTGGGGTTCACTTAGGAAACTGACAATGATGATTTTATTTTTCTCTTTCAAAACCACGAGAAAAAGCCATCGGGCTTTCGTGTCGCACTGGTTGTGATGCCTACATATTTGACCTTAAATGGTGAAGTGTTCTTGCACCTCACGTATTTTGTTCTATATGAAGGTAAAAGACGCATAGACTCGGAGTCAGTTGTACAAACAACTTCCATAGTTTACAATATAGAATAGACACAACAGTCCACAGTTTTAGATAGAACCAAAGTGAGCGAGGAAATATGGAGAAAGTTCATGTGATTTGCATCCCATACCCAGTTCAGAGTCACATTAGTGCCCTGATGAAGCTAGCAAAGATTCTTCATTTTAGAGGTATTCATATAACCTTTGTAAACACAGAATTCAATCACCAACGTTTACTCAATTCAAGGGGGCCAGATTCACTCAAAGGCTTACCTGATTTCCATTTCGAAACAATCCCTGACGGTCTTCCACCACCAACAGATCCAAATGCCACCCAAGATGTACTAGCCCTAGGCCTCTCTATAGAGGAGAATTGCTTAGAACCTTTCCGAAACATTATCTATAAGCTCAACAGAGCTGAGCATTCAGATGTCCCACCTGTGAGCTGCATAGTTTCTGATAGTTTTATGTGCTTTACACTCCAAGCAGCTAAAGAGTTCGGCATCCCTGAAATGTTATTCTGTCCAATTAGCTTCTGTGCTTACGCATGTTTTCTGCACTTTCCTCAGCTCATCCAAAGAGGTCTAGTTCCACTTAAAGGTACACGAAACTGAGATATTGTACAAAATCCTTGTAGCTGGAGAATCTATTTTTCTAGTTTGTTCAACTTATTTACTTATTACCTCTACTGCAGATGAGAGTTACCTGACAAATGGGTATCTGGACAAACCAATTGACTGGATTCCTGGCATGAAAGATATCAGATTTAAAGATTTGCCAAGTTTTGTACGAACCACAGATCCCAATGATGCCATTTTCCATGCTTCAATGCGAGAAACGGGGAGAGCTTATAATGCCACAGCCCTGATTTTCAATACCTTTGATGCTCTGGAGATGGAGGTTTTGGATGCATTCAAGTCTCAACTGCCACTGCCACCTATTTACACAGTTGGTCCTCTCCAATTGCACCTCAACCAGATTCCACAAAATGAGACGCGCTCTATTGGATCAAATCTATGGAAAGAAGATACCCAGTGTCTGAATTGGCTTGATTCCAAAGAACCCAACTCGGTCGTATATGTCAATTTCGGCAGCATCACTGTTATGACTGCTCAACAACTCCTTGAATTTGCATGGGGACTAGCAAACAGCAAGCACAACTTCTTATGGATTATAAGGCCTGATCTGGTAGTTGGTGAGTCGGTGGTGCTGGCACCTGAGTTCTCAGAAGAAATCAAGGGAAGAGGACTGCTAGCAAGTTGGTGCCCACAAGAAGCGGTCCTGAATCACCCATCAATAGCTGGATTCTTAACACACTGTGGTTGGAACTCGACGCTAGAAAGCTTATGCAGTGGAGTTCCAGTTATATGTTGGCCATTTTTCGGAGACCAACAAACAATCTGCAGGTACTTATGTAATGAATGGGGAGTTGGCATGGAGATCGATAGCAATGTGAAGAGAGATGAAGTTGAGAGGTTGGTGCGAGAATTAATGGAAGGAGAGAAAGGTAAGAACATGAGAAATAAAGCCATGGAGTGGAAGAAGAAAGCAAAAGAAGGCAACTTCAGCTGGTGGTTCCTCTTATGCTAATTTGGACAAGATTGTAAAACGAAATACTTGTTAGGAAAATCAAAGAACAATGAAAACAAAGATATGTATAACTATTATGAATTACCATCCTCTATCATGTTACGGTTATCTGGAAAAATTGAGGATCTAATAAATATGAATTACCTTTATATATTATGAGCATTTGTTGTCGTGCCATATCCTCAATTTATAGCCGTTATAAACCTGAGAAAAAGGAAATACATTATAGATTAAAAGTTCAATTTTCAAGAACTATTTTCAAGCATGGGCATAATGAACAAGCTTACTCTGGAAAAGGCAAGGTTTTCCTTAAGAAAATCATATTGGCCTATGGAATTTGTGGAATACATTGTTCATTAGTCTTGTTCTAGAGATCCCAAAACACACTTCAAATTTAGAGAATTTAATCCTAGTGGGGAATCCAAACACAAATTAGTTAAAAAAGCATCACAAATATTTTCAGCAAAAGGAAGAGTTAGCAAAGAAAAAGAAAAATGTAATTGAAAAGATTATTGGGCCGACCGAGCGAAGCGAGGGAGGAATATGGCCATTTTTTTGTAAAATGTAAGTCATCAAATTGAAACAAAAAGATTGGAAATGGTTAGGCTGAAAAACCAATCATGCCCCTTTAAATCATATTTTTATTTTTATTTTCCTTTAAACATTTTCAAATAAACCAAAAAGGAATAGCGTTAGGTATTTGACATTTTCGTAAATAAACAAAAAAAAAGAGAGGTATTAGACATTTTAAACAAATAAAATAAAAAAGAAGGGCATTATATATAAGTGTTATATTGTATTATAATTTCGTATGTATCCTATTTTTTTAGGGGTATAATTGGAAATCAAACTTTAATATAACATATCTAAAAATCCGTGCCTTAAAATTTTACAAATTTTATCTCGTTGGTAAGGTAATAAAAAAAGCTAAAGCAATGAGTACAAACAAAAATATCAAATTTAGAGTTTTTTTACGAAAAATTCTTGAGGTATTTATCATTTTAGGCACAATTTTAGAAAATTAAATGTACATCTATTATGCAAATCACCACAAAGGATACATAATACTTTATGTAGCCATAGTTTGATTTATCGTCAACTAATTTTCCGATTTACAACTAATAAAACGATGTACTCCTCAGTTATAAGAAAAGTGATACTTTCATTTTAGGCACAATTCACGAAAATTGAATACATATTCATTATGCAAACCACCACAAATGATGCATAACACATCATGCAACCATATTTTGGTTTGTGGATCGACTAATTTTCCGTTTAGAAAAAAGTGATACTTTCACATTCCATTTGAGAAGTAGTGATTCTTTCACTGCTTTGTTTGGAAAAATACTTTAAGTCTCCGTTTGGGGAAAATGATACTTTCGCTATGTTTAGGAAAAGTGATCTGATTCACTTTTTCCCAAGCAGTGATACAAGTATCACTTTTTCCCAAAAGCCGAAAGTATCCTTTCAGCAACTGAGCAAAGTAGACAGAAAACCCCATCTTCAAATTATTTTTAGATTGGACCTCCCACCGTGGAAACGGTTGTACTAGTCTAACACCACTAGTATCATCTATAACTAGATGATTGCTTCCACGATGGGACGGCCAAGCGAAGAAATCGGTGTAAAAGTATATTTTTTTCTAGACACGGGATGAAAGTATCATTTTTCCGATGCATAAACCAAAATATGGCTGCATAATGTGTTATGCATCCTTTGTGGTGGTTTCCATAATGGCTATGCATTAAAATTTCAAAAATTGTGCCTAAAGGGAAAATATCACTTTTCTTGAAACACGGGAGTACACCGTTTTATAAGTTAATTTTCAACTTATTTCCATCGTTTTGCAATGGAAATAAGTTGATGCATAAACCAATGGCTACATAAAATACTATGTATCTTTTGTGGTTGTTTGCATAATGGATATATACATTTAATTTTTGAAAATTATGCCTAAAATTGATAAATACCTCCGAATTTTTCGTAAAAACTCTAAATTTGATATTGTTGTTTGTACTCATTGCGTAGATTTTTTTAATACCATTCCAATGAGATAAAATTTGTAAAATTCCAAAACTCAGATTTTCAGATATGTTATATTAAAGTTTACCGAGGATCTCTAGCCGTTGATGTTAGGGTTAAATCCTAGTCGTCTATAGCAGGGGTTATACCCTTTCACCTTTTCTCCATCGCATTCTCCTTATTCTTCTTCACTCTCTCTTTCATTTTACTCTCGATAAGAGAAGAGAAGAGGCCTCGACGACGCACCAGTCACCGGACTCACCACCATCTTCAAAGTTCTAATCATCATCACCAGCTCAAAGTTCTAACACCATCTTCTCGAGCCACCGCACCACCATCTTCCTTTTCTTTTACCGCAATTCTCCAACCGCAACTATGTAATAACTTATAACAACTAATAATAGTTAGGGTTTTTGAAAACGAATTAGTTTTTGTTCATATATATAGGATTTTTGTTGATTTCTCTAGATTTGCCATTGATTGTAATTTTTTGGTTTTGATTTTAGGGTTTTGGAATTTCCGTGTGGTTCATAACTAATTTTTGATTTTAAAGTAAACCGTATTAATATTGATTCTAGTGATGAATT